>JABBWB010000370.1:0-38884 GCA_016628085.1 Suillus occidentalis
ATTGGAGACTCACATAAGGGCCGATGGAGAGTCGAAGGAGGATATAAGTTGATTGTGTCTCACTCACTGAACACATTTGGCTGGTGAGCCCAGGCAACGCTTTTTCCCACAGATCCCCAATCAATATAATGCAGGCAATCGTTAGAAAA
This sequence comes from Suillus occidentalis, assembly GCA_016628085.1. Classification (NCBI taxonomy): domain Eukaryota; kingdom Fungi; phylum Basidiomycota; class Agaricomycetes; order Boletales; family Suillaceae; genus Suillus; species Suillus occidentalis. The sequence continues at coordinate 150 of JABBWB010000370.1, forward strand.
TTTAAGAAAAATGCGTCAAAATCTCAAGTGGGACGACAGTTGATTGTTGCTGACTTGACGAGCACGTTTTCTGACGTGGTCTTTGTGACACATCCAGTTTGTGTTTCGCATTGCCTTCGAGCCTTAATTTACATGGGTAATTCACAATAAATGGCACACCTTCGCAAATGATATCTAGCTGACAACCATTAGCTATCTAAAGAAAGGGGAGACGATATCACAGTAGGACACACATTTATTCCTGTTCAACACTCACAGAAGGTTGCATGGCCATGAAAGAGTAAAGCTTCTTCCTACAGATCCGCAACCGATATACAGCGGACAAACATTGAGTATTCAAGGAAAAGGCGGTATTGAGGTTCAGAGGAGGACATAGATTCATTCTCGCGCACTTGGTAAATGTTCTGTTGTCAAAGACCCAAGGAAGACAGGAATTTATTATTGTTCTCTTGGTACACACATAATCGTCATCAGGAAGGCCACGGCTTTCATCCCTGGCTTTGACATCATGAAACTTACTTCTGATGCACCAAATGCGTTTCATATAGCTTGATCATCCGCTCTTGCCCCGCATTCCCTTGAAGTTGGAGTTCGGACGATGCGTGGGTGTTTTCCCGAGCATAACCTGCTGTAGGATTTTTAGAAATCGTTCTCCCCTGTGTAAGGTCAAACATCACAATGTGATGATCGATAGCAGAATTATGACGATGTTTGTGATTATGTACTATACATTGTTATATATGTGCTTCTCATCTGTTCGTCGGTTCACTGATGAACAACGCCTGCTGTTAGGCACAAAAAGGCACTCAAAAACAGATAGCACATCAAGATGATTCAGAAATACAGCGCACATCCCACTCTTCGCTCAGTGACAAATCGTTTTTGCAAGTATGTTTCGTGCTTTTAATCCTTCTCGTTTTTATAACATTGACATGTCAGGCTAATGCGGCTACAGGATGTCCTGACCAGTTTGGCAGTGTCGATGACCTCCCACCAGGGTTTTTTGCCGGCATGGAAGCCAATGTCAATGTGCGTAATCAATCATCCAATTGCTCAGTTTTATCTAGACCTTGTCTCTCAGTCCCCCGCAATGGGTGGTTCACACCCTCATCCCTCTGTAAATGCATTCCTCACTCGCCTATCCTCACTCCTCCACCGCTTTCGACCTGATAATGGCGAATCGACTGAACTTCCGCAACCCTCAAGGCCTTTGGCATTCCATATGCACTGCACTCCTCGCTCGCTTGTCATCACTCATCCACAGCTCTCCATCTGAAAACGATGCACCAGACGAACTTCAGCAACCATTACAGGTAGATCCACGTGTGCTCCTAGCTCGCCTTTCCTCATTTCTTCACCGATCTCGACTCAACACGGATGAAGAAGCCGAACCCCATCCCACAATGCCTTTGAGTTCACATCCATATGTACTCATCAGCCGACTAATGTCACTCTTCCGCTCTCAACCACACAACAGTGAGGATATTGAACTCATGCAACGCCCAAGCAGTCCTCGCATTGTCGAAGTTGCTGCAGTGCGTGACAAGAAGGTATGTTTCCTTGGTGCGTTTATAAACACTGTGGTTCAATTATTTCTGTTCAGGCTTTGGTTGTTGCTCGAGGGCCACAGTTCAAGAAAGCAAAACGAGCATATGAGCAAGCTCAACTGCACGCCCAAGCCCAGCCGTCATCATCACAAACTCAACCTGCTGATGCCTCAACATCCACGGCACATCCTGCTCCAGTAACAGCAGCTGCACAACCACCACCTATCTCATGGTGGGCTCAAATTGTGCTATTTCTCTGCTGTGCACATCCACCACATGCCAACGGTCATTAACACGCTAGTGTTGCAGCATTGGGACAACTTCTTCAGCATTGTTTTTCGTATGTTATGTCTTTTGTTACGTCCTTGTTTCCCCGTCGTGAAACTCATGTTATGTATCGAACTCGAAAATGATAATTGTTGCAGGAAAAGGACAGTGTGTTTCACTGGCTTCCCCGCCCCTTTCATCATTATTTTCTCCCCTTTGATCAAACAGGATTCCCCTGTAACGACTTTAGTTATTCCAGGCGGCTCAGACAACGGCATTACGACCATGAAATTGAATGTCTAGTATCCCCGATGCCTCGATTTGACTTTCAAGCAGCCGCTAGAAACATGACCTGGCTGCAAACCATGATGCTGCACCTATACTATGCACTATTCATCCTATCCTGGTGTGTCTGGATGCTTGTAATTTGAGCAACAGTAGGCTCAAAAGCATTGGGACAGAGATGCTCACATCCCTCAGAAGGTCCATGACTTTCCCCTCCCTGACTGGCTGTCAATAGGGTAGATTATAAGCGCTGGGACTTCCTTCTCGGTCGGTCCTACTATATCATTTCCCAGGCAATGCTGCTCGTTGCTGCAGGCGCGCTCATCCCGGGCATCATTTATGTGACTCACTTCTGACCGTCTTCAGCTATCAGTACTTTATGCTCTTGACAAGTTAGAGACATGCAAACAGGCAGTTGTAACATATGTTTAACATCTCCCGGTACTGGAAGAACCAATCCGCCAACAGTCCATTCTCCCCGTGCACCTGGCCGTCCGCCCACTGCAGGTCGTCCACCAACTTCAATAATGTGGAAGACCTCCACTAGCTCCTGTACAAGACCTGAGCGTGCTCTATAAATAGTTTGACTCAACACAGTGAGCTCCTGAGATTCCTTGGTAAGTGTTTGTGATTGTTGAGTGTGCGTCTGCGCTGAGCAAGGGTCTCTCGGAGGGTACGGAGGCGGTCGCACTCTATATCGCTTGACACAGTATATGCGTCCAAAGGTAAGACACGTACTGCTCTCACAGTTTCTTCTCACTTTGGCAAGGCCATCTGCTAATTGATCGAGGTTGTTGTCCACTTGTGCAATCTCTGCACGAAGGAGGCGACCAGATTCGATAGATTTGAACGCCCGGGATGCACGAGCAACATGCTCATTTCTGCCCGAGGAACAATGGTGAGTTTTAGAGTGGAAATCACGTAGACTATCATCATATGGCAAGCAAGGTCAACACAAAATGTGATTCATGACAGGCATGTGGCGTACTGGTTTCTCAGACAGTTGGCGCAATAGTACTGACGTTACCTCGGCTCGCAGTTCTAACACTTCATTGCATCTTCAGAAGCTTCAAGAAGGACAAAGTGTTCAGTGGTTCAGGTGCCCGCTGAGCATCGTTCACGGTTGCTTGGTGCTGTAGAATAACTGACGTTAGGATCGCAAGTTGAGTCGGTTAGGGTGTTTCTGCATGACAGTGCTGGCACGCTATCAAGTGTCAATCAAAAATACAGGTGATTATTCAATTGGCATGTGACTTGGTACTACCTTGAATAGACTGATACGTTCGTTCGTTCGCGGAAAGGCACTGCAGTACCTGATTTCTGATGATGACGTGCTCATCGTGATCAACGTTGTGTGAGTCCTCGGCATATACCAGAATGTGGTGCAGGTATGCCCATCCAGTTCTCTTCTCCGTCTCGCCTAAAATTTATTCACAGACCTCATTTCCCTATCCTCTGTCAGTTCCTACCATTCAACCAATTGTCCATTGTCCGAGTCTTCAATTGCGCCAATCGTGCACAGTATCTCGGAAAGCTGGTCTATCAGACCTGAAGGTGCCCGACTACATGCCCGCATGCATTTACGTGTCCATCGAACGAGAAGAGACGAAACCCAGCTCCCAACTATTAGAATATTATTCGGAAGATTTGTAGCATAGGTTATATTGTAGTCCTGTAATACAACTCATAGCAGCTCGTGCTAATAGACTATGTAGGAAGTTTACCTGTGGAAAGAGTGGTGACGCCGATAACTTGTGGTCCCACTCCCGAAGAATTCACAAGGATGAACAAAGGGTTGCAAGGGAAGTGACGAGACCTGGAGCATAATTTATACCCAAGCACACTCCATCTGTACGTAGTATGATACAAATGCAAACCGCCCAAAGATCCAAAAATTTGTAATGAAAGACGTACGACTACAATATATCTATGGTCCTGATGTCCATCAGGTTTCCAACGTTGTTGACCTGCCCAATGATGTCATGATCTGACGCAATTCTCTTGTATTCCCCACTGCGCTGTTGTGCTAGCAAAAATGCGCTGAAAGGCTGTACAAGGCGAACAAGCAACCGAAATGCTCGCGATTCTTGATCAAGCACCTCTTCATTTCCAGTATAATCCCCAGGCCAGTCGTGTGACTGAGAAGAGGGCGACATCCCATGATCCTCCTCGCTCTCCGTATTGTCTCCAAAGTCAGACGGTTCCATAAATTCTATGAATTCAGGTAGCTCGAGGAGAGACAGATCCCAGGGACGGACAAGGATGAATTTTCGCTCAGTGGGCCTTGCCGGCCAGAACTGAACCAGGGTCTCGTTGGTGGTGATAAACAAGTCATGAAGCCCGTCTGCCTTCACTTTGTACTTGAAATGAGTTTCCAGGGCTGGACTACGGACTTGTCTGACTTCCATGACATCGAATGCAATGCAAGGCAGATGCAGTCTCTGTGTCGCAAAGCGAGGGGCGTTCATATTCCAAAGCTGGGTGTAAAGGTTCAAAGCGAAATCTGCAGCTACTGTCTTTCGCAGAGAAGAAACCAATGACTGGATTTCATCCTCGGGTAGGGAAGGTAGCTTGCATGGTGGAGCTTTGTACGAAGTGATGGAGGCTGGTAGACAGCTGTTGAAGACTGATGATTTTCCGACCCAATCGAGGCCAGTGATATCACCCGATCGAGCCACGATCTCTTGCAAGAGACGCCCGAGAGCATTGTCCTGCTTCTCGCCATAATCTACAGGCAAGCGGACACCAAATATCCCAAACAATGAGTAGGCAATATCTTCCTGACGCGTAGTGATGCGGGTCGACGCCCAATGGAGTTTCTCGTGCGCGCCATTCATGCTGGGACGGAAGGTAATAACAGATGACCGGTCTATGCCCGTCGCATTCTTTAACTCCTGCATGATTGCGATGGAATCCTTGTGGTTGGGAGTGCGATCATCAAGATAAAGAGTCCAATTGCTCTGATAAAAGAGAATGACTTTGGGAGCGATGAATTCTTGAAACGTCCATCCACGTGTGTTCCAAGTGCTCGTTGCCAGTGTGGCAGACTTGCATGAAGGTAGGACATCCGACAAATAGATGATTGTGAGGGCAGAGTGGTGATACCAGACGAACATGGAGTTGACTGATTCTTGGATTTCAACATTGATGTTCTTGTCGATGCAGCAAGTATCGCTCCATGCCCAGTTATACCCCGCATCTCAAGCGGTTTTGCAGAATGACCGTAACTTCGTCATGCCACCGACCGCATTCAACTCCGAATCGTACACGCTCTTGCCCTGGATATCCTGCAGCAGGGGCTCCTTCCCTTCCCACCTGTGTGACAGCATGGCATATTGGAGGTTCCTCCTCACCACTTCTTCGACGTGCTTCGCGTGGAAGTCTGAATGCGTGATTGTTGATGACAGAAGCTCCTTATACTCTGTGCTCGTTTTGAAGGTGTTGATTTGTGCCTCCCAATCGCATAAGAGACCAGTGGTGGTGTCGAGTACGCGGAGCGGAGCATTTTTGAGTTGGCCATCGATGACTTGCCGAATAGCATGTTCTACTTGCGAAGGTCTGAGATACTGCTGGCGTAGTTCTGTAGAAAGAATTAAGCATGTTGACGAATGTGTTATCAAAGGCTCACTTTGTGTCTGAATGTCGGGTGCATCGTCCAATTTAGAGAGCATCGTTTGCAAGGTCTGGATCACCTCATCATAGCGCTGCGCGCCATGAAGCGCTGCATGCTTCAAATTGTATCCAAGGTAAGACAAGGAGTTGAGTTTGATGACCTAAGTATCACCACAATGAGCTTTGCCTATGAAATGATAGATGTCATCACACCTTCTGCGCATCGAGAAGTGCTTCCATCCATAGCATTTTACCCAACTGTGCCTTACTACGATTTGCAAAGATAGTACTAGATGAAGAATTGAGGGTGATTGCCACCGAGTATAAGTCAATAGCCCTGTCATAATCGCCCGAAGTGAGGGCAGCATCTCCATTGGCAGCACAGAGCGCATTGCATTCTTGCTTGAAAGCTGGGCGAATATGGGTGAGGACTGTAGTCTATATGACAGCACAAACTGCGGACTTGCCATGGGACCAATCAAGGCAGCTGGCCTTCGCAGATTCATCCGTGGTTTCCATCATGTACCTGTGTGCTTTGAGGGCTTTATCGGGTTTGCCTGCCAAAAGGAATGCCTGGCACCGTTTCTGGTGTGGAGTGAGTAACAGGGCCTCGAGATCCCAACCGAAGAGCTGAACAAAGCAATTGTTTATGAAAAGCATGATTCATGCAATGACATGTTAACGCACCACAGTCAAGTCCTCATAGGTTTGATGAATGGATTCTGATAAGGGAGCGCCGGTATTGACGGTGGCAGTGAAGTGATCGGTGGCTTCGTCGTGATGCGCATCTCCCAAGGCTTTGGTTCTGAGCTCAACACAGGAGATATGCCTAATGTGCGAGTGACAACGGTCAGATTTGATGACGGAGCATAGGTGCATGGTACATACTTCCACGACACGACGCATGAGTGCATCGGTATTCGGACAAACGGCAGCGAGTTCGTTGATGAGTAACATTGCTTCTTCGCACTGACCTGCATTGAAGAGTGCGATGGCCTGAAATACAGAATGAAGCAGAGAGTATGCGGAACAAAATTTGACTGTGCCTTGATCAAGAGAAGAAAATGGTTAGTGTCTGGGTCTTTATTGGTGAACATGGATGCGACATCGAATGATATCCTTGCCTCCCAGACAAGGCCTTTTCCACAGAGGGCGACACCTTTCGAGATGTAGCCTGTCAATGAAGGCTGAATGCTGATGGACTGCGCGAATGAAAGTTAGCCTTTGGTAAGGGAGCTATGATGAGTCAGTCAATACAACATACCTTGATTGCATCTTCAAGGGCATGGTCCCACTTGTGTTGCCGGGCCATAACGAATGAGCGGTGCGCATATGAAGTATAGTCATTGGCGTCGGTGCGAATATCTTGGGTGAGTAACTGTTCAGCGGTAGACAGGTCCCCAGTTATACAAGCGTCGTGGGCTGTCGTGATAGCCAGTATCTGCACAAAGGATGTTCAAATTGCGTTATGAGAGTCAGGAATAGAAACTTGCCTTTGGATGAAAACTCTTAGGTACTGCCCACGTGTATATCGAGGATGAGTGCTCGAAGATGCCAATATTTCGCCGATCTGAGAGCCGCCAGAGACAGACATGCTTGTCATCAGATGCAGAAGCGACGAGGGTGCCAGTGGGATCAATGGCAATGGTCCAAATAGCATCAGCATGGCCTCTCCAAGGATGACCGACCTGCTTCCAGGTCAATGGATCCCACTCTCATATCGTAGGATCGTCTTTGTCGGCCCCTGAAAGAAGGCGTGTGCCATCCGGCGTCCATGCAAGTGAGAAGTTCCAATTTGTGTGACCCTTGAGAGATGCAACACGTTCCCGTGTGCCTGAATTATAAATTTCGATATTCCGGGATGTTGCGATGGCAAGAAGTTCACCAGACGGCAAATATCGAATGCAGCGGACATAGCTATAGCCACACTTGATTGGTTTACCTTGCATCTGCCACATTTTGGTAGACCAAAACTTCGTCATGCCGTTCCATGAACCAGTGGTCAGCACTGTACCATCTGGAGAAAAATCCACCGAGTTGATCCCTTCGAATTGGGCATTGATGGGTTTGGTGAGCGATTCACCAGTTTCACCGTGCCAGGCGATGATTTCTCCGTTCGCATCACCGCTTGCTATCATTTGACCATCTCGTGATACCGCCAATGCCGACACCCAATTGCCATGCCCCTCCATCTTCTTCAACACAACGCCTGTCTCCAAGTCCCAAATACGAAGTGTCTTGTCCCGTGAGCCTGTAATCATTCGTCGCCTATCGGGGAAAACTGCGACTGCCCGTACGGCATCCATATGCTCTTCAAAAGTTCGAACGGGTGTGGTGCTTGGAATGAGCTGCGACATTTGCTGGACATTGTTGAGGGATTGTGGGTGTCTTTCTCTATACTGCACAGGTGTGTATATTCTGCGTTTTTATCATGCTGCCTCATAGACGCCCAAGACACGTGTTTTTTCGCCTCATCGTCATTCCAGCAAGAATGCTCCCTAGTATGAGTCATAGCCACCTTCCTCGTCCGACTCCTGTATTCACAGCTTCCAGAACGCCAGTCTCTCAGCGCAATCTGCGTGGCTCTGATGGGTGTCTTTTTGCTCACCTTTGCAACTCTCCTGCTCAACCCCTCGAGATTTACTGGACGTACAGTTTACGAAAAATGGTGAGTCGAATTAGATGTCATGTTCAAGTCCTGATGCTAAAAGTGTTGTGGCTGTTAACAGGTACCTGGTGTTCATCAACGCGATCATCCAGTCGAACTTGAATGGAGCTGGTTTCGTCTGCACGCGTGGTCCTATGATGTCCGCATTAGCAAGCCACAGAGTCCAGTCATTATATGTTGGAGCAACTCGGCTCATCCGATGGGGGATGCTGGGCACTGATGAGCACTGAGGTGATTGGAGTGTTGGAAATAGAAACGGCAAAAATCGCTGGGTTACAGTAAGCGTCATTCTTATATTTTTATTGATGGTGCATGTAATTGCTCGCCTGAACACAGGGATTGATTTTATCTGATTTCAGGGTTATAGTGAGCTGCCAGTCATCTCCTTCTTTATTCCTTGAACACCGAAGATCCATGGCAAGACGGTCTTGGTGAGCAGAGTCTCCGCTGATCCATCGAAGCGTCCACTGCACTCCGAGTATTCAGTTCTGTATCATTGTATCCTTGATACCCACGCAGGTTGCTTCCAACAAGCTAGTCTGATCGAACGAGTCCAGGTACTGTTTTTATTGTTTTGTGCGTTATTGATATGTTTTCATCGGTTTGCTTTAGGGCCAATTTCCGCAGAGTGAATAGGCTTAATGATGGCCGAGTGCGTGTTGTGGGCGGTATGTAGCTACATTTCAGGAGGGTGTAGCTGTCTTGATGCGTTGCTGTTGTCATAGATGGCGCAGTATGTCTATCTTTACAACACTCGAACACCTGCTGACACGTGTCCAGTATCTACAGTCCAGCTGGTCATTCAGGGGGCCTAGATCAAGGTTCAACATAGTGCACAGAACTCGAGCATGACAATTTATCTGCCCAATACTAATCATACATGTATAGAGGTCTGAATCACGCACGGACCAACAGCAAAAAACGTGCAGCAACATTGCACGGCATGGTGGATGCAAAAATAGCCACCGAGAACGCCTGCTGATATAAAAACAGACTGTATCATCACCTACCGACGTCGTGTCTGTCAATGCCACATCTTAGTAGAAAGGCTCGGAATTAACTGAAAAAGATCCCACCATGCATCACGCTGAAATGTGAGCACACCTCGACCCTAGGTAGACGGCTAAGGTCGTATAAAGTGAGTGGAACCATTCAATTGAATCTTTGATGGCTCATAGTATATGTGCATACAACAAGCTTATACTCGACCACTGCCTACGAATGTTTCCCGTGCTTTCCGAGAGACGTGATCACTGTTGCAGACGAATCAACTCGATACTTGGAATGGTCGCTATGTGGACATCACACCTGAAATATGGGACAAAGTCATTGATTCACTTGAAACCGCTCAGGTAACTTGGCGTACATTGCCTGATGGTCAACCAGCACCAAGTCAGGTTGACATCCAGGACAGCTCGTACGCACTCCACAAATTCTACAGCTATTTTCAGACTAAAGTCGGGTCCGCATACCAGTCCCGACGACAAAATCACCATCAAAGTCATTTTACCATCTCGCAAGATTCAAAATACCGAAATCTCGAGAGACACGCAGGTGGACAAATTCATTGCTGATGTTAGTCAGACATTGGGACAATGTCCCAGTTCTATCATGGCACGATTTGGTGTGATAGTGTTGCAAAACAACCGGAGTATCAGATCGTATGACATTAGGAATGGTGACACCATCAGACTTTGTGTAATTCCGCTCACCAAAAGACAATCATTTATCTGTACTCACCCTCCGATATCGACGTTTCTGTCAAGCTCTCCCTCATCCCAGAGTGGAGCCTCTCTGTCATCTATCCCGTTGTTGCCATCGAAGACCATGGACAACGATTAGAATGGAATGTCTGCACCCATCAAGATGGCAGTCTGACTGAACACAATTCTGGTTTGGATGTGTCGTACTTGTTCTGGGAGGCGAAGTAAGTCCCTCGATGGTACATGATTCACTCTTCTAACTTTGTATCACTCTTTGCAGGGCAAATCTGGGGGCATTTCCCCTGTCACCAACATCCAAATTGCAACCAGTGCCAGTGGATACATTCGATCCTATATCCAGCAACCTCAATGATATGGATTCAGTTGTAATTCCAGTGGGCAAAGTCGCCGTTTACCTTGATAAATCCCTCAAAGCTCTGGGACTTCACACCGAAGCTAGAACATCATTCATAACGTGCGTACATATACACTACCTCTCGCATTTAAATCATATACATGTTTCTAAACTGCCATGGTAGCTACTGGCTACCATCATTCCTGAAGCACGAATACATCGCCCTCCGATTCGTCCTGCATACGAACGCGCCGCTTCCTTGAGCATTACTCCGCAGCCTGACGTCATGACTCACGTATGAATGTTGTTCAAAGAAATCCGTGAAGAACACTTGGCAAATGGGTCGAATGCCCAGATGCAGGCAGAGAGAGACATTGGGTGGTGGGTGGATGAAATTGGTGTCGATCCTGTTAGAGCTGGCGATGTGACTTTGTTCAGGGTGTTGGAATGGGGTGGGACGGAGGTTTTCGATTAATAATATGCCAGATGACTCGATTTATGCAGGTGATATCATGTTGTGGCTTGATCAGTTTTGCATCAGATAGGTGTCTGCGAAACAACTGCACATGCGGTTTTGTGGTAGATGATCTTACCCGCATGACAAGTACCGAAAATCAGAACCTGTCCTGACCAAAGAATAAATTCACTATTTATGTCACAACTGTGAGATGCGAAGAGCTTTCTGAGTAAACTGGCGAGCTTTGATTGCAGTGCGTCTCACAGCATGATCTACATTTGGCGGGAGGTAGACCGCGACAGAGCTGTACGAAGGTTATTTTGCGACTTGTTTGACTTGCATGACAGGAAGAGTCACCAGCGTTTGGGGAGATAGGTGTCAATACGTTCCTGTGTGACGTCAAGAGATGGAGTGAGGATCGTGTGCCGATTGCAGTGGAAGGCATAGTACCAGGCATATGAAGGCACACATAAACACTGGGAGTGTGCACCTTGCACACTGCAGGGAGTCCTGGACTTCCACTTCCTGATCATAACCAAGATTGATGCGGCAAATATTGACCGAGTGCTGAGTACGTCAAAAACTTGGTCACACCACTAGGTCAGGTGAGCATCCAGAGCTATATCGAGAAGGCAGGAGATCAATTAGAGACTGAAGGGACAGCAAAACCCTATGGACGTGTTCAAACAAACAAGATCGTCGAGATAGAATCTCAAGCAACGAAGATCAAGTTGGATATCGACGCTGCGGGAGAGTAGACGGGAGAATCTGAGAGCTGCACCGAAACATCGAGGAAGTTAGAACAGCTGTCCTAATGACACTCTTCTTGGTCGAACACAGCACAATTTTGTGAGAGAAAGCTCTGGTTGATCCAAGTCGCATATGAGATCATCCGAAGTTCGTGAATTTGAGCCGTCATATGAAACAACAATGCATTCATCGGAGGAGGGAAATTGGCAGAGTGCTGGACCAAATCAAATTTCAATGTTTGGTCGAATGCCATATGAAAACATGGGCAGATCCAAAGGACACAACAATGACATTGATTCATACGAGGTGATGGTGATGATCCAGTGAACTCGAGCATAAACATTTTGATGAAGGTTCAAAGCCAGCGTCGAATAGTGTAAACTCAATTGACGGCTAACTGGTCGGTCGGCCAACAAGTTTCAAAGCGATACCTGAGATGCCGGAGGACAATCAAAACCCAAAAGTGCTCGGTCATGTTTGAACAGCACAAAAAGTTGAAGAGGGCTTGAGCAAGTATTGGGACAAAATATAGCAGCTGACCTATACATAGCGCTTGGAATCATGTGCTAAAAACGAAGTCACTTGGGTGAGCAGTAAACAGAGGGTCGACTGTCTCGGCCGTTCTCAGTATCGAATATGCAGCGTAGCCGTCAAGTTTCCCAGCATTCGATACTAAATGTCGGTAAGAACCAAGCCAGAATAAAAGTTTAGCGTCCATAGATAGAGATAAGCATTTGTACGACCACCCTTGGCATGCATAATCACTCACCTATTGGCCTGCCATACCTTCTTATGCCCAGTTGGAATGTCTGGTGTATTCAGAAATTCGAATATAGTCTGGAAGAAACACATGGAGTGGAGATGCAGTGCGGGACGCTGTCGAATGTTGTTAGAAGCATCGATGTGGGAAAATGCACAGCACATACTTAACGCCAGTCGCAGAGCTGTGCAGTTTCATGTACACAGCATTGAAGCTGTGCAGCAATTACGCATGGGATGTGCCTTGTACGGCATGAATGAACAGGCTGTCCTCAACTCCCAACCAGACACGCATTGATCACCGGTGATTGTATACTGAACTCGTCTAAAAAGTGCTTCCCCATGAGTGATGCTCTACTTTTTCAGGTCAAAGCTGACAACTTGCATACTTACCAGCAATTTCGGATACCCATAAAGATCTCCCGCACATTCTCGAATTTCACAACACCAGCATACGCTGTCCATCTTCAGTGGGTGAGGATCTTGTACATAGACCATCTTGTGAGTAATATATTGTATGGTTCTAATAAGCATCAAATTGAAAGGAGGCTCATAGACTCACCAGCAATTATCGTTATTACCAGATAACCTGGTCTGATTGCAAGACCTCGGCAGTACACAAGATCTGCCGTAGCTTAGACTCCAAGCACGGATTATGTCTTCCTCCACCGGTAAGATGCCTGCGATTATGCCACACCAGACGATGCGAGGCCATACCAGCTGGGTAAACGGAGTTGCGCACTTGCCTGGTGGACGACAAATAATCACCTGTTCATGGGATGGCTCACTCCGACTATGGGACCTAAAGAGCGGCACACAGATATACGAGTATTGGCAGAATAAGACTTGCCAAATGTGGTCCATAGCATTGTCTCCGAATGGTGAGATAGTTGCAAGTGGATGCAACAAGGGGAAAGTGAGATTGTGGGACATTGAGACGAGGAAGGTCATGGGCAAATGGACAGGACACAGCAGTGTTGTGTGTGCATTGTGCTGGAGTGCAGATGGTGAGCGAGTAGCGAGTGGATCCTGGGATGGGACAGCAAGAGTCTGGGATGTCAAGAGGCGCAAAAATATCTTGACAATCAAAACCAGGCACGAGGTGTGGGTGGTGATGTGGTCACCTGACTCTTCAAAATTTGTGACGGGTGGAAACGATGAAATTGCAGTTAAAATCTGGGATGCAAAGACGGGTTTACTTCTCAACATACTCAAACACGATCACATAGTTATGAGCTTGGCATGGACGTCGGACGGGAAGAAGTTTATCTCTGGTTCATTAAGCCTGATTAGGATATTTGACACTGCCACTTGGAAGCAGATCGCCGTCCTTGAAGGTCACACAAACTCTGTCAACGCTATCTCCTTGTCTTCAAATGACTGCCTCCTTGTAAGTGCATCAAATGATAACACAGCACATATATGGAATCTCGACACCAACCTCCCAGTCGGACTACCCATTCAGCATGAACAGGGTTTGCAATCTGCATCCCTTTCCCCAGATGGAAAGGTGCTAGTCACTGGTTGCACAAATAACAACGCATACACGTGGGACGTTCATGCCATCCTCCAAGAGGCTGGCTTTGAAGACTTACTTCCCATCGGTCCCAATATTGTGAGTACTCACATGCTAGCCGCTATGCTTCACTAACAATGCCTGTTGTTAGGCACCAAAGGACACTCAAAAACATGATATAGCACCTCAGGATCATTCAGGAATACAGCATATACCCCGCTCTTCGTTCAGTGACAAGTCATTTTTGGAAGTATGTGTCGGGTTTACAATCCTTCTCATTTATTATAACATTAACATGTCAGGCTGATGCTACAGGATGTCCTGACCAGTTTGGGGTCAATGAACTCTCACCAGGGTTTTTTACCGACATGGAAGCCGATATCGATGTGCGTGATCAATAATACGATTGATTAGTTCATATCTAGACCTTTGCTCTCAGTCCTCCCCAATGGGTGGTCCATACCCTCATTCCTCTGTAAATGTACTCCTCACTCGCTTATCCTCACTCCTCCACCGCTTTCGACCCGACAATAGCGAACCGACTGAACTTCTGCAACCCTCGAGGCCTTCGGAATTCCATATACATGCGCTCCTCACTCGCTTGTCTTCACTCATCCACAGCTCTCCATCTGAAAACGATGCACCAGACGAACTTCAGCAACCCTCCACTGCAGTCGTGGGTAGATCCACGTGTGCTCCTAGCTTGTCTTTCCTTATTTCTTCACCGCCCTCGAATCAACACAGATGAAGAAGCCGAACCCCATCCCACAACGCCTTTGAGTTCACGTTCAGATCCACTCATTAGCCGACTGACGTCACTCTTCCGCTCTCAACCTCACGCCAACGAGGAAATCGAACTCACACAACGCCCAAGCCGTCCTCGCATCGTCGAAGTTGCTGCAGTGCGAGACAGGCAGGTATGTCTCTCCTTAATGCATTTCAATCGCCGTGGTTTAATGATTTCTGTTCAGACTTTGGTTGTTGCTCGTGGGCCAAAGTTTATGAGGGCATTCCGAGTGCATCTGCAACAATCCCAATCGCACGCACAAGCTCAGACATCATCATCGCACACTCAACCTGCCGATGCTTCAACATCCACGATGCATCCTGCTCCAGTGACAACAGCCTCACAACCACCACCTATCTCATGGTGGGCTCACATTGTGCTGTTTCTGTGTTGTTTCAATCCACAAGATGTCAACGGTCATTAACACGGCTAGCATTGCAGCAAGGGGACGACGACTTCACCTTTATTTTGCAATTGCATTTCGTATGTTATGTCTTTCATTACGCTATTGTTTCCTCGTCGTTAAACTCATGTTATGCATCGAATTCGATAATGATAATTGTTTCAGGCGAAAGATAGTGTGTTTTGCTATCTTCCCAGTCCTTTCATCATCAGTTTCTCCCCTTGGATTAAACAGGATTCTTCTTTCACAACTTCAGTAATTGCAGGCGGCTCAGAGAACGGCATCACGACTGTGAAACCGAATGTCTGGTCCCAGATGCCTCAATTTTACTTTCAAGCTGCCGCTAGAAACATGACCTGGCTGCAAACCATGACGCTGCATTTATATGCACTATTCATCCTCAAACAAACATAGGTAAATGAGGAGTCGGGGACTTGGTGCGTAAGCACCGTAACGATGCTTTAAATAACTTTTTCATCTGTTCACCGGATGGAGGGAGAAATCCTACAATATGTGTACAGCTGTCATGCAAGATGTGCTCTCTCTTATCGACTCACAGCCTCTCACAGCAAGTTCCTGTGCTGAGGCGTCAATTTCGTTTCTATTTCCCACCCGCCAGTGGACTCGGATGGTATCAGCATTAACCTTTTTTTAGTGTTGTTACTATATTGTCACTTGGCTGCGCCAGTCCTGTTATGCGACTACATCCAGTGACTGACCAACAGGTAATCACTTGTAAGCTGCAGAGAATTTGAAGTACAATCACAGTTGACGACCTGCATTACTACAAAGTTTTACACCAGACCTTCGTGTGTGAGTTGTATCCGTGTACCTAACCTGGCTATAGGTGCACTAGATACATATAAATACCGCATCACACCGCTCTTCCATCACAATGCTCCACCTTCAAGTCACATGCACCAAGAGGCTATGGTTGTAAGTGAAATATATTTAATCCCCATGTCTATAATGTGCTGGCCTTCTTGTCTCTGCCTCCCATGACCACTTTTTCCAAAGCGACAGAAGAAAATTATCTTCCAACCAGTCTTCTGGCATATGACTCACTCTCGGGTGACCAGGACTCTGGCTGGATAATATCTCAGGCAAAGTTCACTGATGATACTAAAACCAATTTCTACGACCGTGGTCTGACAAGTCGCGGATATGCCCTTGTCGGAGTGGCATGTTCAAGTATTTTCAGCTGCTTGTGCATTGTTGTAGGCATTGTCACTTTAGCCATGAACGGAGTCTTCGGAGTAACCGTGATCAATATGGTCTCCAATGGATCCATCAACACTATAATTCAGTTGGACCTGGAGGGGGAGATACTGGCCCTGGCACTAAACTTAATCGTCACGTTATGCACCGAGTCTATAGGCTTTGTACACGGCATCTCATTGCGCTCTGCGCTAGCCTCAGAGTCTCGGCTTTGTTTCAACACCAATCTGCGCCTTCTGACCGCAGCTCATGGATGGTGTAACACTAACGGTGTCCTTTTTAATGGTGTCTCGGCTGTCCTCCTCATCATATCCTATAGCTCGGCCTCACTCGTTGTATGTTCCAACTCTCAAGTGGTGAC
Organism: Suillus occidentalis; assembly: GCA_016628085.1. Taxonomy (NCBI): domain Eukaryota; kingdom Fungi; phylum Basidiomycota; class Agaricomycetes; order Boletales; family Suillaceae; genus Suillus; species Suillus occidentalis. The sequence continues at coordinate 16,838 of JABBWB010000370.1, forward strand.
ACCACACATAGTTGATGAGGGTATTGCACTCGCAGGGTTACCTCTCCTCATTTTGGGTGTTGCACTCCTCCTCCAGGTGATGATTGCATTGTCAGGGATGCGAGCTGTCAAAATATTGACATGGAGCTCCTCACCTTTCGACTTGACCGCTGCACTGGTCCACCACACGCAATTGACCCCTGCTACTTTTTGGTGCATGCATTCTGTGTCTGCGTTGGAAGTGTATGGAGATCCAGTAAGGCCATCAGAGACACAGCCCTCTGCGTGGCATGCCCACCCTAGCATTCGGAAAGTTGTCATCTCTCTTTGGGGGATCATTGCAGCATATGTTGGATGGGCTGCGCTTGTCATGTATATCTGGGACAAGTCCGCCAACATGAAAATATATTCCCCTGCACTGACCCCACAAATGTGGTCGTTCATCCCCAGTTCGCAGAACTACTACTCATACGGTTCCATCTGGTATTTTATGCCAGATATCGGTAATCAGCAGTGGATTCTGGCCCTTCTCAATGTGGCAGTTGTCCAGGGGCCATTGACATTTGGGTTGCATTGCTCGGAGCTCATTGTGAATGTCATTCGAGATGAAAAACAGTGGAGATGCACTACTGGAAGGAAAGGACTTAGAACGGCGATGAACCCTGTGAAGCCGATTTTCACTCATTCGATATGTCTTGTGCTTTTCATTGCGAAGCCTTTCCTGCATGAGTCATTCACACCTAGTTTCCTTCATTGGCGTTATTGAACACCTTCATTGACGATCAGACTGGATGTTTGGGCTTTCATTCAGCATAACTAACCCCGCTTCGAACAGGCAACTAGAAGGCTTGGGGGTAGGCATGTTGACTGCCCAGGTTTGCACTTACTGCCTGAGTAAATTTGTCACAACAACCTCACATTCTCGTGTAGATATGGAACCTATGCATGGCAATGTTTATATTTGCCTGTTTCTTGACTTTCGTCGCACTGCGTCGACCATGGGGTCCCCAGCCAGCTGCATATGGCCACGTCCAGACGCTAGCCAACCTCGTAGACGAGTGGTCGCCTGTGATGTGGTGGGGACACAAGGAAGACGGGATTCCATATTGTCATGCTGGTAGGGTACTTATATGCTCATGACGATACTGCATTGACACACTTTTGACAAGGAACGAGCAATCACCCGCTCCCAGATGTGAAGATGGACTGTGTTTATGCTGGTTTCTGTACTGGGTCTCTGGCACCCCTTTCGTGAGAGGTACTTGCTTTACTTTTATTCAAAGGGGATTGTTATGTTTAGGCACAGTCATGCCCTTGAACGAGACATGTACAATGTTTATGCTGTTTGCTGTGCTGTAGGTAGCTCATCTTGTTCCGATACCTTTCATGCAACTTTTAACGGAGACACGTTCAATTCGATCTTGAAAATTTGCGGAATCGTTGTGATTTTGGTCGATGACAAGCAGCTTGCAAAGTTATATCTCACTAGATTGTTCCGCCTTGAAGTTAGCGCTATAACCTGGTCGGTTGGCCAACAAGTTTCGAAGCGATACCTGAGAGGCTGGAGGGCAATTAAAACTCGAAAGTGTTCGGTCAGGTTTTAACAGCACATTGACAAGGGATTAAGCACGTATTGAGACAAAATATAGCAGCTGACCTATACATGGCGATTAGAATCATGCGCTAAAAAGCGAAGTCACTTGGGTGACCAGTGCACAAAAGGTCAACTATCTCGGCCCGCATTCGATATTGGATATCGATAAGCACCAAGCCTGAATAGAAGTTAAGCGTCCATAGATAGAGATAAGCATGTGGACGACCACCCTTAGCATGCATGATCACTCACCTATCAGCCTGCCATACCTTCTCATGCCCAGTTGAAATGACATCGTTGAGATCGGAATGTCTGGTGTATTCTGGAGTTCGAATGCAGTCTGGAAGAAATACGTGGAGGGGAGAGGGAGCGCGGGACGCTGTTGAATGTTTGTCAGAAGCATCAAAGTAGCCCGTACGTATATGAAGATGCGCAGCACATAGCGCCAGTCCCGGATCTGTGCGTTTCGTATACACAGCGTTGAAGCTGTGCAGCGAACGATAATGGGAGGTACCTTAAACGGCATGAACGAATGGCTGCCCTCAACTCCCAGCCACCCACCCATTGACCTCTGGCGCTCAACACTGGACTCGTCTGACAGGTTCTTCCCGTGAGTGATACTCTAGGCACTTCCACCGGATAAAGCTGACGACTTGCTTAACAGGAGGTTTGGATACAACAAAGACCTCTCGCGCATTGTCGAATTTCGCAGGACCTGCATCCAGCGTCCGTCTTGTAAGTGAGGATTGAATCCTGTAAGGACATTGTCTCGTGAGCTTATGTGATTCTGAATCAACAAGTGGAATAATAGACATCTGGACTCACCAGCGCGTAGCTGAAACTCTGAGCGCGGACCATGTCTTCCTCCACTAGTCAAACGCCTGTAATCACGCCACACCAGACGATGCGAGGTCATACTAACTGGGTAAACGGAGTTGCGCATTTGCCTGACGGACGACGCATCATCACCTGTTCGACGGACGGCTCACTCCGACTCTGGGACCTAAAGAGCGGCACACAGATAGGCGAGGACTGGCGGGACGGGAATGCCGGGGTGTGGTCCATGGCATTGTCTCCGAATGGCGAGATAGTTGCAAGTGGATGCACTGACGGGAAAGTGAGATTGTGGGACGTTGAGACGAGGAAAGTCATTTCCAAATGGACAGGACACAACGAACTTGTGTGGGCATTATGCTGGAGCGCAGATGGTGAGCGAGTAGCGAGTGGATCCTGGGATGGAACAGCAAGAGTCTGGGATGTCAAGAGGGGCACAAATATCCTGACCATCAAAAGCGGGCACAAATGGGTGCGTGCGGTGACGTACTCGCCTGACTCATCAAAACTTGTAACGGGTGGACACGAAGAACACGCAGTAAAAATCTGGGATGCAAAGACGGGCGAGCTTCTCAACATACTCAAACACGATTGGATGGTTTGCAGCTTGGCATGGACTTCGGACGGGAATAAGCTTATCTCCGGTTCACATCGCCTGATTAGGATATTCGACACTGCCACTTGGCAGCAGGTCGCTGTCCTTGAAGCTTCTGAAGGCGGTCACACAAACAATGTCAACGGCATTTCCTTGTCTTCAAACAACCGCTTCCTTGCAAGTGCATCATGGGACAAAACGGCGCGTCTATGGAATCTCGACACCAACCTCCCAGTCGGTCCACCCCTCCGGCACGAAAATGATTTGGACTCCGCAGCCCTTTCCCCAGATGGAAAGGTGCTAGCCACTGGTTGCGAAAATCACAACGCGTACACGTGGGACGTTCATGCCATCCTCAAAGAAGCTGGCCTTGAGGACTTGCTTCTCACTGTTCCCAATATTGTGAGTAAGTACTCACACGTCAGCCGCTATCCCTCACCAACAACGCCTGCTGTTAGGCACCAAACGATACTCAAAAACAGTTAGCACCTCATGATAATTCAGGAAATCAGCGCACACCCCGCTCTTCGCTCAGTGACAAGTTATTCTTGGAAGTACGTGCCGTTTTTGCAATCCTTCTCGTTTATTATAACAATAACATTCCAGGCTGATGCTACGCAATGTCCTGGCCAGCATGGCAGTGTTGACGAACTTCCACCAGCGTTTTTTGCCGGCATGGAAGCCGATGTCGATGTGCGTGATCAATAATACAATTGATTGGTTCCTATCTAGACTTTTGCTCTCAGTCCTCCCCAGTGGGTGGTTCACACTATTATCCCTCTGTAAATGCACTCCTTACTCGCCTATCCTCGCTCCTCCACCGTTTTCGGCCCGACAATGGCGAATCGACTGAACTTCCGCAACCCTCAAGGCCTTCGGCATTCCATATGCGCGCGCTCCTCGCTCGCTTGTCTTCACTCATCCACAGCTCTCCATCTGAAAATGATGCACCAGACGAACTTCAGCAACCCTCCACGCCGTCGCGGGTAGATCCACGTGTGCTCCTAGCTCGCCTTTCCTTATTTCTTCACCGCCCTCGACTCAATACAGACGAAGAAGCCGAACCCCGTCCCACAACGCCTTTGAGTTCACGTTCAGATGCACTCATCAGCCGACTGACGTCACTCTTCCGCTCTCAACCTCACGTCAATGAGGAAATCGAACTCACGCAACGCCGAAGCCGTCCTCGCGTCGTCGAAGTTGCTGCAGTGCGTGACAGGCAGGTATGTCTCTCCTGGATTCGTTGACATTCGCTGTGCTTATGATTTCGCTTTAGGCTTTGGTTGTTGCTCGAGGGCCACAGTTCGAGAAAGCAAAACGAGCATATGAGCAAGCTCGACTGCATGCCCAAACCCAGGCGTCGTCATCGCACACTCAACCTGCCGATGCCTCAACATCCACGACACATCCTGCTCCAGTGACAACAGCCTCACAGCCACCACCTATCTCATGGTGGGCTCAAATCGTGCTGTTTCTGTGCTGTTTCGATCCACAAGATGTCAACGGTCATTAACACGGCTAGCGTTGCAGCATTCGGACGATTCATTTTGCAATTGCATTTTGTATGTTATGTCTTTCATCACGCTATTGTTTCCTCGTCGTTAAACTCATGTAATCTATCGAATTCGATAATGATAATTGTTGCAGGAAAAGGACAGTGTGTTTCGCTGGCTTCCCTATCCCTTTCATCGTTATCTTCTCTCTTGGATCAAACAGGTATCTGCTGTAACGACTTCAGTTATTGCAGGCGGCTCAGAGAACGGCATCACTACCGTGAAACCGAATGCCTGGTATCCCCGACCTCGTGGTCAAGGACCTGTTGAGCGCTGTCAGGGGAGGCAGTGTTTTTTTTTCACCGCTCGCTGCTTCGAATGGTTGTCACCATAGGTAGGCTACTAAACTCTCAAGGTAGCTAATCTCCCTTCGGTGAGACCATATAGAGTGAATTTAGACAGTCGTCCCTGTTTCGATGATGCAAGGTAGCTGGTTCTGACGGGTGATTTATGTATATGACTTGGTGGTTATCCTGGGACTCTCTTCGAATACGTTTCCTTCGCTCATCCTTCACTCTGGCCCCCTGCCCTGCACACATCTCGATCACATCACCAAGCAGCTTCCAACGGCCTCTTTGGGGCTAATCACCTTTATGATAGCACATGTGGGCGTCATCCGCCTGTTATTACGAGGCCCAAAGGGTGAGTGAAGATCTTATGCAAAGCAAACTGCTCCTACTGACAGTGTGTACGCATTTATCAAGTGGATCGCAGCAGTCGTGGTCATGTTTGCAATACGCTTCCCTCACCTGACACGCACTGACAGACATGATAGATGTTGTCAGCGCAACAACAATGGTGAAGAAGGAGAAACGCATTGTTTGTGCGAGGTAGGATGAACTGCTGAGGGAGGTGCAAAAATTTCTTTTGGACGGCAGGAAGTTCTGCTCTTATACTCGCGAAAATGACCTGCGGACCATTCTTTTTGGCTGAATGGTTTAGGCAGAACCTACCCCTTCCAGTCATCTCTTGCCAGCAGAACTTTACGGTGTTCACAACTTTAATTGATATCCAGGCCTATGGGAACGGAGTCCCACAGCTACTTTATGTCGATGAGCAGCTTTCGTTTCACTCGTTGACATGTGGAGTCCGAAAATCAGAAGCACCCACTTACTTCATTCATTTGTCTGTGGAGTTGGGACGCTCTGGCAGTGAGGCTCGCATTTTGCCTTCAACCAACTCTCGCTAATGACTAACCTTAACCTTACCCCCTTCTTCGACAGGCTCTCCGAGTCACGGACTGCTTTAATCGGCTATTTTTATCAGTGTTTGATATCTGAATGTATGCTATCCCCGACGCCGCGATCAAGGACCTGTTGAGCGCCATCTCATATATCTCAACACGTCTTTCATAAGAAAACTTACAGCGGCTTTTAGCTTGAGTTCTCGACGATTGTATTTCAGAGGTGCTAAATCTGTCATCTTCCACCGATGTGTTTCGTAGACTCCGTGAGATCGTGGCTAACTCGATGTTTCAGCCTCACGCAGCCTATGGGAGCTTTGATGGCCGAGCATCGCGAGGCTGCGGACACTCGCTGCAGAGTTGGCGAAGCCATCCTTATGGGCCACACTTCGGCTCGTAAGTCTATTCTTCATCTCTTGACAGAGTACGTGTCGATTATTGGTTGTCACTTCAATGTTCGCATGCAGCCGTTCACCGATACGTTCAAGGCGCCACAGGTATGTTTCTTTTTCGTTCGGAAACACTCATTCATCCCCGCAGGGGGAGACTGGGGGGGACGCTGGTGCTTGTGACGAATCGATAAGTTCTGGAGCTCAACGCTTCACACATTTGACGTGATACTTAGTGTTGTACCAACAGTTATCATTCGTTCAAGTACAAAACGGGCAACGGTCTATTCAATATTGGCTGGGGGTCTTGTGCGCGTGCACCCGACTTTGAACATCCCTACTATTCTATCAACAAACACCAATTGGAAAGCGGAAGCACAACCCACCAGTGTGTTGCTACGCGCAAATTAACGGTCTCTTCGGGGCTAAACAGCGTCTGGTGTATGAACGCAAACTTTGGTTTTATCTGACTGTTATTACGAGGCCCAAAGGGTGAGTCGTCAAGTGAAACTTTTATGCAAAGCAAAATGCTCCTACTGACAAGTGTGAAGCATGTATTAGTTTTGTCGCAGCAATCCGAGTCATGTTGGCAAGGTTGGCTTTCAGGCACACAATACCGCATTGCACTGACAGACAATACAGATATTGTCAGTGCAACAATGATGGCGAAGAAGGAGGAACGCATTGTGTGTGCGAGGTGGTATAAACTGCTGAGGGAGGTGAAAGATGTCCTTGTGGATGGCAGGAAACTCTGCTCTTATACTCGCGAAGATGACCTCTAGTGTTTAGCCAGGATTCTGTTTAGCAGGATGGTTCAGGCAGAACCTACCCCTTCCAGTCATTTCTTGCCTGAGCTAGTGGCCCCTGCCAGCAGAAATTTACAGCATTAGTACGTGTTCACAACTTCCATTGAAGTCCAAGCCCATGGAAACGTATTCCCACAGCTTCCTTACGTCAATGAGCAGCTTTCCTTTCATTCAATTGTTTGTGGAGTTGGGACGCTCTGCCAGTGAGACTCGCATGTTCCCGTCACCCTTGGTGTGTCACTCTCGCTGATGACTGACCTTAACGTTACCCCTTCTTCGACAGGCTCTCCGAGTCGCGGACTGCTTTAGTCGGGTATCTTTCTATGCTTGACATCCGAATGCCTGGTATCCCCGACGTCGCGATCAAGGACTTGTTGAGCGCCATCTCATATGTCTCAACGCGTCTTTCATAAGGAAACTTACAGAGACTTGTAGCTTAAATTCTTGACGATTATATTTGAGAGGTGCTAGACCTTTCATCTCTCAATACATTAAGTAGAGAGTAAGTTCGCATACTCCCTGAGATCGTTATTAACTCAATGTTTCAGCCTCGCAACACCTATGGGAGCTTAGATGGCCGAGAATCGTGAGGCTGTGGACACTCGCTGCAGAGTTGACGAAGCCATTCTTATGGAATGCGCTTCAGCTTGTAAGTCTATTCTTCATCTCTTGACACAGAGTACATGTCGATTATTGGTTGTCACTTCAATATTCGTAAGCAACCATTTACCAATGTGTTTGGTTCAGAAACACTCATTCATCCCCGCAGGGGGGAGACTTGGATTTCCATGGCTTCTCACGTTAGTTCTCAATTGGAGCTAAAGTGTAATGGTTTGTCTCTCAGCGATATCAGGAAATACATTCCTCAGCATTGCACGACACCCGAGAGGATGTGCGTAAATCGATACCCGAGTTCTTCACTTGTTCAAAGTAACTTTGAGTCCTCTGATTCCTTTCATGTGGACGATGACTATCACATTAGTAGATTTCTAAAGATTTCATCAAACTCGACTTCGGTGTCTCTTGAACTACTGGAGAAAGGATTCATGATGTCAAACTGCCCGCATGGGCGAGAGGAGACCTGCTCCTGTTCATCGTAACGTATCGCCGTACAATTCTTATATTGAATGATTACTTTTTGCTTAACTCAATTTCTGTTCTGGGGCGTAGACAGGTTCTTGGACGCAGATTCTGCGAAAGCCTTTCGCCCTCTTTGTGACGAAGATGCGAATTCACTGTCAGATTTGCTCTTCGATGATGGACATGTGCAGGTCCGGACAAGATGACTGACCATCTTGGGCGACGAGCGATTGTTGGTGATGCAAGCTTTATGTTTGTTTTTGCATGCTTCAACCCTGATGATGCATTATTCGCACTTCACCAGCGCAAGCGGATCATTCTACCTGATATTGGTATCGTGGAGGGAGTGCGAGGTCAGTACACTTATACTTCGTTTCGGCGTGTTTCTGAGATATCGTCTAGTTCGTTGGGGGCAAGATTTTCATGCAAGAATGCATCCACACACCGTGTGCTCACTGGTGGTCGTGCTAGTGACTTCGGTGTTGATGCAGACGAGATCTAACGGTGTTCCAGATGTACCACTTAGCTATCTCGATCCATCACACAATTTCGTCACGGCTTGGGTGCAAGAGAGTCTGTGATTACTATTATGTGAGGTGTGTCGATGGCATTTGGACGTGATCCTCTCCGTGTCATGAGCTGGTCTTAGTGCGACACAAAATGGAACACATTGAAAATTAGTCAGTTTGTTGGGTGTAACTGGGCGAGCAGAAGCAACGAAACATCAATATCTGAGATACATCGTTCCAGTACATACAATAGGGAGTCCTGTAACACCAATACAGGTTGATACAAGACAGGGAGACGGCTTGTGGCAACAATGTCCAGAAGGAATAATGGATTTGGTTTGATTTGAACACTGCTCCTTCCCGGCGTTCAGCTTAGAGCCTTGGTTGGTTGCGATTCAGCGTACTTTACCCTCGACGCGAGCGACCTGGATGTCTTGCTGGAAGCAGGAGTTCGTGCGCTACTATTACGGCCCATCCTGTGAATTGAGACTGGAGCGGGAGCTTTGATTGAAAATCTTCGATCAATTTGCATACATACGAAGTGATTGATGAGACACATACACAGTGGATATCTAAATCTTTTTTGTCGTAAAATCAGCATCGATTGTGCATTGTAGCCAAGAAGGTTCCTGGATTTAACAGCAGATATCAATAAGCACCCAGCCAGGTAGAGGTTCAGTGTCCGTGGATATAGATAAGCACCTTTGAATGCGTGATCACTCACTTATCAGCTTCAATTCCACTTCTCACACTGTCAAAATGACATCTTTGAGGTCGAAAGGATCGGTGTATGCTGGAGTTCAAACATAGCCTGGAAGAAATATGCGGGAGTGGAGGGAGGGCGCAGGATGCCGTTGGTTGGCTGTGATCGTTATCAACATAGCACGGTCAGAAGACGTCAGCGCTTCGTGTACACAGCAAGTGTGTTGCTGTGAAGCGAACACGAGGATAAAGCATAGGACACAGCTTTAGGAACGGCATGAACGAACCAGTGCCAAGGCTCCTCAGCTTCCAATCAGACACCCATTGATCTCTGGCTCTCGACACTGAACTCGTCTGAAACGTTCTTCCCGTGAGTGATACTGTAGGCATTTCTAACAGATAGAGCTGATGACTTGCTTATCAGCAGGTTTGGATACCTACAAACATCTCGCGCATTGTGGAATTTCGCAGGATTTGCATCCAGCGTCTGTCTTGTAAGTGAGGCTTGAATCCTGTAAGTACATTGTCTCGTGAGCTCATGTAGTGCTGAACCATCAAATGGAAAAAACAGACATCTGGACTCAGTAGGGCACAGTACTGGACTCTGAGCGCAGACCATGTCTTCCTCCACTAGTAAGACGCCTGCAATCGCGCCAAGCCAGACGATGCGAGGCCATACCCTCTGGGTGAACGGAGTTGCACACTTGCCTGACGGACGACGCATCATCACCTGTTCGTCGGACGGCTCACTCCGACTATGGGACCTAGAGAGCGGCACACAAATAGATGAGGACTGGCGGGACGAGAATGGCCCCGGAGTGTGGTCCATGGCATTGTCTCCGAATGGTGAGATAATTGCAAGTGGACACAGTGACAGGAAAGTGAGATTGTGGGACGTTGAGACGAGAAAGGCCATAGGCAAATGGACAGGACACAGCAATAATGTGCGTGCATTGTGCTGGAGTGCAGATGGTGAGCGAGTAGTGAGTGGATCCTGGGATGGGACAGCAAGAGTCTGGGATGTCAAGAGGGGCAAAAATATCCTGGCAATTAAAACCGGGCATGAATGGGTTAATGCGGTGACGTATTCGCCTGACTCATCAAAACTTGCAACGGGTGGAAACGATGAAGACGCAGTCAAAATCTGGGATGCAAAGACAGGCGAGCTTCTCAACACACTCAAACACGATTACACAGTTTGGAGCTTGGCATGGACGTCGGACGGGAAGAAGCTTATCTCCGGTTCATTAGGTCCGATTAGGATATTCGACACTGCCACTTGGAAGAAGATCGCCATCCTTGAAGGTCACACAATCTTTGTCAAAGCCATTTTTCTGTCTCCAAACAACCGCCTCCTTGCAAGTGCATCAGGTGACAAAACAGCGCGTCTATGGAATCTCGATACCAACCTCCCTGTCGGACCACCCCTCCACCATGAAGAATCTTTGTACTCCGCAGCCCTTTCCCCAGATGGACATCACAAAAATTGCACAACTGAGATATTACCCGATATGGACGTAGGGTAGCTCAACACATGACCAAACAACTACGCGTGATGTCATCGACACGTCGACGCGACAATTCAACACTAGTAAGTATCTCTGAATGATGTATCCCCCCTGAACATACTATCGCACTTACAAGAACTAGATAGTTATTGTATCTGGATGATATTCCGTAGACAATACAATGTATTCAAATAATATATAGATTTACAACACAAATGAAAAAATGAAAATTGCATACCAGGCTCGGTGTAGAACGAGTGATCGAATGAATGGATATTAATGAACGATCGACTGATGCGATCAAAGAGCTCCGTACCCTTCCTCCGCTAGTATGTCATCGTCGAGTTCCTCCCCCTCGTCAGCCATAACGCGATCTTCTTCGTCCTCCTCCTCATCCTCCTCCTCATCCCCATCCGAGTCAATGTCTCCATCAACATCTTCCCATTCCACCTCTTCGAAATCATCCTCCTCATCTGAATCTGAATCTTCATCGCCTTCTTCACTTCCATCCTCGGCATCATTATCTTCGGCTTCTTCAGCTCCATGTCCCTCACGTTGGAGGACGTCGTTCCAATCACGCGTAGCCTTGTGCCCGATTCCACCACCGCGGAATCTCATAAATATATCGCGATCGACGAATCTATTAGTCAGTAGGTTAGAATTAAAATAGTGACAATAAAAAAAATGAGTGCGCACATATTTAAATATTGGAACCGGCTGTCAGAATTGAGATCTTCTGGATCAATTGGAAATGCGAACCCTGGAATTAAGTGAACGCCCCGAATTACTGAGTCCGGGTCCAGAAATCCATAGGCGTCAGGGCTGTCTTCGTCGAAGAACTCGAGGCGGTGGAGGCGTTTTGCAGTCCAACCGGCAGGTGAGCTATCCCGCTGGAACCATCGGACGAATAAAAACTCCATCCGAATAGGATGTGAGTAATATCCGGTGTCGTTTTGATGGTGTTCAACGTTGACATGGAAGATCCCGATCACTCGGGCATACCAATATGGGTGAGTCCTCTCTTCTTCATGTGAGAGTACCATGATGTCGGCACGAGTGCGAGGATTGATGGTGTCTTGTTCCCGTCGTAGATCGTATGTCGTGTAGTTGATCCGCAAAATGCTATGATGATAGAGTTTGTTGTCAGTGATGAGTACTGAGGCGCGATCGGCATCCGAGAAGTCGTGCTCATCTCCGTCGTAGGTCAGACCTCGAAGCCGAGCGAGCAGATGATCCTTGAGGTGTGGAATGAAATTCTAAGAATTGTAAGTAATGAGTACATAGTTTAGTGTATCTGAAAACAATGCACCTCAAATGCAGGATCACCTTGTCGCTCAATCAACCAGACTGTGAGATCATCAGTCGATCGAGCATATTTAGCAATCGAGTAGTGATCGGACGGAGACATTCGCGCACGCCGAGGTCTTGGATTTGGTTGATGTGCTGCACGTACAGCGATCACCTTCTCGACAAAGCGTTCCATTGCTTCCTAAGACGCAATGCTGCCGATCATTTGATTCTTCTTCTTGGGCGTGCGCGGATATCGACGCTTAGATCTTCGATGCTCTAGTTCTCCCTGTAGTAAATTAGATATAATACAACTAGAAATTGATAGAAACTTACCGGCTGTGTCGAATAGCTGTCTGTAGTACCCATTCTCCGGATCGTATTAGGGTAATCAGCGAGCGCGTGATATTTGTAAGTGAAGAGGTTTAATTTCTTCACCTTCGTATTTGATATAGATTTGCCTTTTGTTGATGGCCCAGACCCGGCGAGTTGCTTTGAGGCTAGATTGGCCAGCCGGCGACTTCGGGCAGCATGCTCCTGTGGTAACTCTGTAGTTACATAGCCTTTGCATGTCGTGCGCGTGAATTTGCGGACTGATCGGGCAAGGACGATCGTTGCAGAGTCGAAAAAGGTAAGGGTGTCGTCGGTATGGAGGCGCAGTTTGGCATATGCATGCCAAGTTGCGAGATCGAAAAGGAGATCGAGGACAATTTTGTTGTGTCTTCCAGGGAGAAGGCCTTCAAAGACGGGAATAGCGCACTAGTAGATATTGTTAGTTCATCATTGATGCGATCAAAAATTGATAGGATCAATGATGCAATCAATTTTTGATCGCATCAATGATCACTTACCTGGAGAAGGTCTTCGAAGTCTCGGGCTGCAAGGCGTTTCATAGCAGACGCGTTCGTATGAAAGTGCCGGATTGTTCCTCTTCCAAAGGTGGGCACTCTGCGATACCTATCATGCAAAAATGTAAGTTAGTACCTGAATAAAATAATAAAATACATACCGCCAGTTGAGTTCCTGGATAGCCGTCCCTCCTGCAGCAAAAAGGATACGCATAAGGTGCGTAAAAATAGCCTTCCAGACCCCGAGCTCAAACTCGTGGAGAAGATCTACAACGAACATTAAAAATAACTTGAATTCAAAGTCGGCCAGGCGCTCAGAGAATGCGTTCTAGAATAATATTAGTTCATAATGAAATGATAGAATTAATTGATACATACACGAGTAGGCACAAGCGAATCCTCCTGCAGAAAATTCTTGACATACTGGCTGTTGATTCCGACACCTTTCTTGAAGATAAGTGCCCGAGATCGCTCGATACGATCACGACGGGATGCATCGTTGATCCGTTGATGCGTCATGCGCCGCCTCATGTCGAGTTTTGTTCCCATCTTGGGAACATCGGCCTTCTTGATCAGGCAACGAGGACACGGACATTCGCCGAGAAATTTGATACATGCTAGCAATATTCTGTAGAATTATGATCAGATACCGAGTTTGATATGAACAATTCAATGAAAAACTTACTTTTCAGGATAGTCTGCCGAATAACTAAAGAACCGAGGGAACACTCGGCGTATGATGCCATCACCGCATCGAATAATGATGCCATACTTATATGCGTGCATGAACTTTTCATCGAGCAAAAGCGCCCAGATAGATTGCATCAACTCGCTGCTTACAATGAGTGTAGGTATCATTTGAAGAGGCCTCGCCAAATATACTGATGTAGATGTCTTGAAAATTATCTGGAAGCTAAGATAATAATGTTAATGAGCAATTTCAAATGGTGATCTCCTGAGAAGCGACTTACAGTAGGAATATAGGCTACATGATGACATGCGGACGCTGTTGGTTTGCCTCGGGTATACTTGGATTGATTTCCGAAAAGTAAGTAGATCGGCCAGAGAGAAGCATCACCGAAACTTGCAAGATGTGTCGCGTCTGACCACATCATGAGCGATGCAACGACACGCTCAAGATCGTCATCGGGATCACGGGGAAGTGCATTGATTTCTTCGTGAGCTTCCCGGAATGCAGGGGAAGAGTATGCCTCGCCATACACATTGACTGTGTGCCCGTCTGACACGTTCCATAGCTGCTGGAAGGGCGTCATGTGGAACGTGGATGCAACAGAATCCTCGAAGACGGAAGTGATGATGTCGGTGATGGAGCGGTGGTAAACGCCCGGAATCTCCATTTCCGGGGCTTCGTCTTCTGATGGGAACTTCTCCCTTTCCTTGGGTAGGCAAATTTTGACTGATGAGTTGCGCCAGCCATTTTCAATACAAAAGGATTGGACTTATCCTTGAGATAATCCCTGAGAAGCCTCTTCTCGTGTACATCATCGTAAGTCCGAGCGTCTTCTCTCCGGTAGTTGTCATCGTCGAGAAAACTCCTTGCAAGGCGTTTCATTTCAGCACTTGACTTAGAGTTTATTCCGGAGTACTGCCAGCAGAAGAGAAGCCCCGCAGTTGGGCTACTGAACGTGGAGAAGATGTCATCGGGTTGGATATCTTGGGATGGAAGTCCAGGAACGATTTGAGATCGCTCCATATGAGGGTTGCCCTGGGTCTTGAAGGTTGGAGCATCACTGATCGCATCAAGGCTTTGATCGCGGCGTGGGAACAGAGTGGGGCGTTGTGCATATATGCGCCAAAGGCCCAGTGCATCCAGTGCTGTATGGTAAGGAATGAGCGCAGGTTGAACATCAGCAGGGGGAGTTCCTGGTTCCTCGCCAGGTGAGTTGGGAATGGGTGCTGAAGCAGATGTCGCCAAGGGCTGGCCATGTGCCTGACGCGAAGTAGGGGGCATATGTGCTAAGTGCGTTGCCGTCCCCGGGACATAATCCGTATACCACGCAGGCATTCGAATTTGTCGACCAGAGCGTGCAGAGACAATAGCAGATGTCTCGGGTTCTACAATACGAGAAGGTCCCAGCGCATTATTTTCAATCTATTGAGGATTAGCACATGAACCTGTAAATATTATTATCTTACCTCATAATCAATGTCCTGCCATTCATTGTCGACATCCATATGCTCATCAGGATGAGGTGAGTTGTGAGCGGGAGGTGTCTGTTCTCGGGGTGTCGGGGACTGAGATGCTTCCCGACGTTTTCTCCGTTTGCGCGCCCTGCGCTTCTCCTTTTCAAGGCGGCACTGACTTTTGTAAATATCAGTATCTAGAGATTTGTTAGCAACACATTGAGCTTCATGGCTACCCAATCGTTTTTGAGTAGTAAAGGATCTCGCGCAACCCAAACAGCTGAGGTCGTCCATACGACATGAACTCAAAGGACGGAGGGTGGTGAAGCTCAGGATTAACTCGGACATGGATAGGGCAATGTTATATATATATTGCATAGTGTAGCTATAGCTATGCAGTACAAACGTGGAGTACCTGAGAATACGAAGCTCTATGCAGGTAATTAGCACACCAGAATGCGGAAAGGAGAATACAGTGAATGCACCTGCTACCAACCCTAATCCTCAGGGCTCGTCCATACCGTATACCTGCAACTCCAATACCTAAACTTGCCTCATGACCCTTATCACACTGCCGGAAGACAACCGTGTGCATCAAATCACCCTGTAAAGTCACAGAAAGTCCAAGAGCAGAAAACGACATGGATCAACTTACCTTGATATAATGGATCCAGTCATGGGCCAAGGTCTCTGAGGATGTTCTGTGAGGATCAGCATTCTGAGAGTCGCTTGTTGAAGCACGATAGTAGCAGATATTGGTAGGGATGGGCATATGTATTGGTCACGAGGATAACAGGACTTGTTTGTTGATCGAACGTATTGATCACGTGATTAATAATCTCACGCCGGAAATTACCATCGAGTACCCAACTCTGTTTATCTTTATCTCATACCCCTACCATCATCCTCATGGCATCAAAGAAGCGTCCTCGATCGGTCTCGGTCTCCTCTCAATCCTCCACATCGTCCAACAGCAAAAGTAGCTCAGTAAGTTCTTCTGAAGATTCTCGTACTCCGAGTCCGCCAAGAAAAGCACAACAAGAAACATATCCGCTCAAAAACCGATAAGGAGGGTTCTAAATCAAAGTAAGTTTGATCCTATCTATCGAAATCAAGCTAACCACTTATGAGTGATAGGAAAACTAAAAAAACTAAGGCGAGCAAGGGAGATCCCCATGAGGAGTACCTGGCCGCTGCATGTGGCATTGCACATTGCGTCGACTTATTTTGCAAGGTCGACAAGCTCATCAAGATCGGCTGTCTGCTTCAGCAAGAGGAAGCCGCAGAGAAAGGAGATCTGGATGAGTCTGAGGCCGAGAAGGAGACCTGCAAGAAGAGGCTTGCTGCTATGTAAGTCTAATCTGATCGAAATCTTGCCTTGATCTAACATTTTCTCTTCTAGGTCATTAAAGACTTGCGATCGATACCACAGAACTACAAGCACTTGCTCCACTTAGCTCCGAGCATGCGATCACTCATCAACGATCGCACCAAGGCCAGGGAACTGAGGAAGGGCACTCAGAAAGTGAGTATATGCAGTCTTATAATGCGCATTATATCTGTCACTAACACCTATTATAGAGGAACACAGTCCATCAGTTGCGACACGATCAGATGATGCGGATCCATTTGAAGTCGCAATTGGAACACTACGCTGCGCTGATTCCTTACCGAGGGCGGTTTAAAAACCCGCTATCTACAACGGGAATTCTTCAAGATCGCATTTGGGTGTGAACCACCCTGTCTTAGCGTCTTATCTCTGCCCTGTTTCGCGTCTCGCCGAATTCAACAGAGACCCAGCTGAGTATGTATTTTCTATTTAGCATGTTCTTACTGATATTCTCATTCCTCAGGGGCCAGAAGAAACTCGCTAGTGGTGGAATTCGCCTGACCGCAAACGACTTTCCCGCATTCCTTTGGTCTGGGAACTCCCCGGATGTGACTACGACGACGATGCTATGACGGAAGGCCTCCTCCGGGGCTTTCTCATTGAACGTGTAAGTCTGTTCTTCAATATCATCATCAATATCACGCTAATATTTGTCAAGGTAATGCGTCATATATTTACAGGCCCATCTACAGCTCTAGGTCAAGACTCACGGGCTACACGAACGTGTAATGCTGCGCTACACGACATGACAACTGTCGAAGCGGAGCATATTGCTTACGCTTGCGTACAGGTAAGTCTTAGTATTCTGGTAAATGCTGGCTCACACTGTTTAATTTGCAGGCACGTTTTGGAATCAGCGCGCAGAACAAATGGTCGGACATCGACGGAAACTTCAAATACCCGGAGTTTTACCACAACATCATCGACTTCATTCGCGACTGTGGAGATACAGACTGGGTAGGGCAACTCAAGAAGTGGTGGAACATGTATGTATTTTTTAACTATATTCTACACCACTTATAATCATTTTCTCGTAGATCGCTCTTCAAGAACGAGGCAGGTCGAGAAGGTGGGCCAGAAGCTCGGTCAGCTGGAGATGAGTATGGAAGAGGTTCCTCTGGGTCTGTGGATAACCTGGCCAAAATGCGAGCTCAGGCCACGGCGCGCGCTAAGTCCTCTGCAGCTCCCGCAGCCCCTGATCCACCACCACCACCCCGTCCTATTACTCCCCCCCAAGCTCTCCAGCCCCAACTCGTGCGGGCTCTCTACCTCCTACTCCTCTTCCACCTGTCCCTGCTCGTTCTACTTCAAACGTTGCATCCGGTTCACGCAAGTCACCTGCGTTAAGCGAATTAACGGACGATGAAGGCGCACTTGATAACATCACCAATCGAAAGGTGCGGCCGGCGGGAAAACTCATTCAAAGGGCAAGGGTAAGCAAAGGCGCATCGAGGATTCGGATGACGAGGAAGTTCAGCAACCAGCAAAACGCGCAAGGAAACAAACATGCAGGAGGTAGACAGGTGAACTTTTTTGTTGCATGGTACGTTCCTGTCGTCTTATTGGCCTAGTACTCATATCTTGTTGCAGGACTCATTCACATTTCCATTCCACTCAGTTTTCATGCTTTCACGCTTTCGCCATGGTTCTCTGACTCTTTGTTTCGTTTTATCCTCACGACGCATGCCTTACATCCGGAGCCCGCCTGATAGATGATCGGACTCACTACTTTGACTCACGTTTTCATACATTATGTCAGAAATTCTTTTATGGCATTCTGATGGATTAAAATGGCCTAACGACACGGCCCAATTATAATAGATTATGATCAAACAGTCAACATATTAATAAGCATTATCATGGCATTTTAATGCAGATTTTAATGGTATCACAATCGAGTCGCAATGTCATCTCCGCGTCATAACAATTGTATTTCGACGACATTCTCACCGGTCTCACAAGGAGGATGTGATGAGCATTTCAGATTTCATTGTCATTTTAATGGCATCACAACTAAGTCATATTTGCATCTCATTGTCGTGACAATTGCATTCCAACAACATTCTGACTGAATCATGACAATCTCGTTATGAAGGATTCAATGAGCATTATTATCACACTAAACATGAATTCTGCAAAATTATGATGACATTTTACTATGGCAAAAAGACTGTACATGGCGTAAGAAATACGAGGTAAGGAAAGCGGACATTGGCCCCAGGACCAAATGCTGTATGGGATAGCATTGTCCCCAGATGGGAAAAGGGTGGTGAGCAGGAGTGAAGACGGTGCGGTAAAGTTATGGGACAACAACACATGCAAAATCATCACGAAATGGATGGGTCACAATGACAAAGTGAAACTGGTCTGCTGGAGTCGAGATGGTCGGCAAGTGCTGAGTGGATCTGAAGATGGAACTGCAGCAGTGGGACGTGGAGCTGCATTTGGTGTTTGGTCAGAAAGAATCAACAAAAAAGAAAAAACCATCGACTTACATCAAGCAATACATGTCGTGATAGAGTTGCCTGTGGACAAGGGAGCTTGGACCAAACATTGAAGGGTATAATATAATTGCACGAGGCCGCAACAGATGGGTTGTCTTTGGCCTGTTAGACATGGGTAAGGCAGGTGTAGAGAGCGGGATAGTGACATTGCAGTCATTGGACGACAAAAGTGAGATGGTCGCAAATAATATAGGTGGTGGAAAGAATGCTCGTGTATATCAATCAGACAAGGGTGCCGATGAATGAAAAAAAAGACTCACGGTCAAATGCACAAATGAAGCCAAATGTCAATGCATTTTGCTGACAGACGTCCCTCCGCACCTCGTTGATTCTGAGTTGCCCTGGCATGAGAGCTCATTCTGAAGAGAAGTGAAGAAATAGTTAGTCGAAGGTGCGCGTTAAAAGTGAGGTTGGGAGAATGAACTCGAGTAGAGATGGTGGTGGTTACAGTGAGAGAGGTATCTTAATGACATGTGAGTCATCCTGTCGCCATGTAAAGTATGATCATGTGATCGATTTGTCATCATGATGCATGCTAACTTCTAAGACAAGCAAAATAAGAGATTGAGTTGGGTGACGACTCGGAAAACGAGCATGTAGGTATCTAGGATTGAAAATTATAATGATGACATACCAGATAATGAGCAGTGCAATCCGCCATACTACCTGGTGGATGCACAAGTGTGAAAGTGTTGATGGCGGGTCCGGCAGAGTATGGATTCAGAGTGAAAGCAGGCTTTGGTGGCAAAGGATAACGATGGCCATATGAAGGCGTAGGTGCCAAAGCGGCTGGAGGAGGAGGGAAGGGATAGAGATTTGTGGTAGGAGGAGGGGTTGTCTTAGATGATGAGGGAAGAATGTAAGTTGGGTGAGTGAGGGTGTGGGCGGCTGGAGGTGGTGGGAAGGGATTCATGATACTAGAAGGAGGGGCTGTCTTAGATGATGAGGGAAGAATGTAAGTTGGGTAAGGTCATTGACTTACGAAATTCTTCTCGACCATGTCCTCGCTCCAGATATTGACACATCTCGCGCTCCATCTGGTTGATTTCACGCTGTTGGAACATGCCCTGTGCTGCAATACTCCAGGGTTTTGATGCGAGCATGAAGGCGGACATGAAAAGACGGTGGGAGAACAGCAGTGGGAGAACAGCTTTGAAGTGGCTGAGGCATGCGCATCTGAGGGCGAGAGCTATACTGCGAGCACAGGTTCCCGCAAGAATATAGTACCTAGTAAATGTGCATTGTGAGCAAAAGAAGAAAATAAGTGGGTATCACTCATCAAGATCTGTATCCTCGTCGTCATCATCTGCATCTGCCATCTCTTCATCCTCGCTGTCCATCATTCATTGCCACTTCTGTTAGAGACCTCAAGAGTAGTGTCACAGTCAGAAACAAAGGGTTCAGATCTGCGTGATGACCAAATGGAATAATGATTGCTTGCGACCTATATCGATTGAACTCGAGCACTGACTGGTACATGGGAGTCGGTATGGTAATAGGTAGGAGGCTAGTCTGAAAGCTCAAGATGCGTCAACAAAGTGACAAGAACTACTTAGTAGAGACGGTGTGACGAGAGGAACGGCGAATATCTTGCCCATTTGAATCAGCCTTCTGACCTTTTCCGCGACGTCCCTTGGTGGACTTCGTAGTGACGGCCACCGAGTTGTCAATAGCTGGCTTCGGATGGGGTGCTGCTATCACTGTAGCAGTCTGAGCTGAGGCAGACTCCGAACTTGTAGCACTTGATCCAGGATTGAGTTCCGCACCCTGAGTTGAGATTGATGGCATAACATGAGAAGGCAGGGGGAGTTCGTGTTGCAGAGGAGAGGCTACCGGCACAACAGTATTTGAGCCTGAGGATGCTGTCAAAGAACTTGGTTCAACAATGGCAGGATGGTGCACACGAAGGCTGTTAGGGCCAATGGGGTCTTCATCCGAACTGCTATCGGAATCGTCCAATGCTGCCATGACGCGATCAACCATGTCTTCAGGCTGGCCTAAGGTATCGTCCTCTGTCTGAGCAACATTATCGAAGACATAACCGTTGATTTGTCCCACGATGGCTTTGATACGTTCATGGGTCCACTTGACGATGAAGAATCTTTTCACGGCACGGAAGACGGTGTGGTAAGGGATTGAAGAAATGGCTCCAATACCATCCCCGGAGAATTCTTGATCTGGGGATAGCATGAAGATTATCTACCAAATATGATATCAGCCATAGGTAGTGCCTCTGAGTCATTGAAATTGATACATACCGAAGTCACACCAAATGAAATCATACCAGGAGTGCAGCTGCTAAGTTTCCAAATCTTCGCATAGGTAGGTGGGCCACCACGCCCCTTGGGGAACAATGACATCTTGCCGCACACTGAAACCTTGATAACCTTTCAAAGAATATATGAGTAATTGTCCTATGGTTAAGTCAATGTACTTCACCTTCGCGATCATCAACCAGTC
Source organism: Suillus occidentalis (assembly GCA_016628085.1). Taxonomy (NCBI): domain Eukaryota; kingdom Fungi; phylum Basidiomycota; class Agaricomycetes; order Boletales; family Suillaceae; genus Suillus; species Suillus occidentalis. The sequence goes on from JABBWB010000370.1 coordinate 38,204, forward strand.
TCTGAAAATCTTTTTCTCATTAACGATGTTGTCAGGGTAAAGTACTGGTGCTTTGAAAACGTCGAAGGTCCTCCCCTTCCCAGCCTCCCATCCAATCATATCTGTAATTTGCTGGACGGAAGCACGGTCGTATCGCGCAACAAAGTACTCAGTGACATGTTGAAGATGCTACCTGAAACAGTACGTAGACCATTGAAGAATGACGATCGTGCCTGTTGCATGCCGGTTGCAAACTGTTCCGTAAATTTGAATCATCAACTCGTTTACAACTATGTAAAATTTTAAGTTACGTACCAAGTTAAAGAATGAATTTGTTCGCATCTGAGGATGCAACTCGTGATCGATTGAGGCGTAGAGCTCAGTGACAAGGGCAGCCTTCTCTATTGATTTCTTTGTGTAACGTTGCGGACTTGTTATATCAACCAGAGGATCGGGCAGTCTGTCTGAAAAATGACCTTATCAGGCAGAAACATCTCTGTCGTCAATGCATACTTCTTCGCCAAACCCAAGATTAACTTGTCGATGATGGTCTCAGATGTTATGATGGACGCTGTAGTTGATGGCGCAGATGAAGGTGGCGCAGATGAATGTGAGGATGCAGTTTTGAGCTGGCACAGATGAACGTAAGGACGCAGTAGATGAGGCACAAGCATGCGGCAGATGATGTCTGATTTGGTGAGC